>OV725081.1:99248550-99292438 GCA_928085145.1 Nezara viridula | reverse complement strand
GGATTCATGTTGTATGATGTTAACATACATGGTGCAATCAAAATACTTGCCTTGAAACTGATTTTTTTGCCTTTAAGGAGTACTTGTAAAAATAATTTTTAAACGTAATATAAATTTTAAAAAAACAAAAAGCATTAAAGAAAATCTACTTGACAACGGTTGTGCCAGATGATTTGACCGAGATCAAGCTCAACCGTAAGGTTTTTCCCTTACTTAGGCTGGGTTGCCCAAGAAGGGTCTACCTACCAAAGCCTATGCGGATTCACTTCTGATGTAAAAGAACATGAAACTTTATATATCACTATACACTTGACTTGATAGAAGATTGTCAACACTTTTCTAGAACTTACGGTATTACCATTAACTGAACCTACTAATTGTCAGTTTAATTACAATTCGGAATACCCGTTCCTAAATACTGAATCAGAGCATTTAACTCCTTCAGCCATCAAAACTTTATTATAGAGAAGATTATGGAGAAAAAATATAAATGCATGCTATAGTTTAAAATATGACAGATTGTAGTTTGATTCACAACAGTTAAATCGTTTCAGTAAGCTACAACTTCAAACTCGTGAAATATATAAAGATACTAAGTAGTGAAACTATTATGAAATACAAAGCATACAGTTTTAAAGGAAAGGCAAAATAACAAAAAAAATATTAAATTCTAATTATTATATACATAACATATTTTTTCTATCTATACTATAACGTTGATTAAACATGTATTTTTTAGAATTTAACATAATAAAACATTTTACCAAAATGTTATAATTGTGTCGTTGTTCCATTGGATGAGGCAAGATATTTTTATATAAATTTCAATTCAACATTTTTTTACAACTACATTTTATAATTAGAAGAATTTGAGAAGATAAACGTTACAATAATTATATAAATATTTGGACTTGGGAGTGGGCAAAATTGCCTGAAACGTTGTCAAAAAAATTATAATGAATTGAAGCATGAAGTAGAGTTGTAAGGATGAAGCAATTTTTTTTTTTTTAATTCCTGTCATAAAGAAACCTATATATCTGTGCCCCGGAGGTAAAGGACAAAATGTACATTTTTTAACTAAATAATTTATTAACTAATAAATAAATTTTGCAAGCTCAAAGTTATGGATATGTGGCTCCCTCAACAAACATAAAAATGTGGGCTTACTTTACCTTCGGAGTACAGATATCTTATCATGAATTTCTTTAAATTTCTTTAGATGATCAAAACCTAGGAATAACCATTGACGAAAACCTCTCCCCATCTCCCAAAAGTCAATAGGTACCCTTAAGATATTTTATTGTTCCCGTAACCTTTATATACATTTTTAACACTTTCATATAATTTTTTTTACAATTACAACTAGCCGTCGCCAACAGAATGTAAGGTTTCACCGATCAGAATTATTGGGTTAACAGATATTTAACGTTAGAAATTGTGTAGACCGTTTTCAGACATCATCCATACAGAAAAAAATCTTCGCAACTGTTAATATAAAACCTACGTAATCCCTCGAGTTAAAAAAAACTTGAAAGACAATATTGAAGAGGTTTATTCATTTTAAATAAATCAAAGGCATCTGTGCCTGCACAGGTGGGACAAACAATGTGCAGATATCAGCTTTAAACACAAAGGTAATGGATATCACACAATTGAATATTATTAGCAGGAAAACCTTGGTAGGATCGTGGCTAGAATCGGGAGCACTGTTCCGTAATCCCGTGCGGGGGATAACTGCTCCTCATCCTTGGTCCCTTTCGCAAACGGGATATTTATAAACCACATTTACAATTTAATGAAGTAATTAGTGTTCTGGAATAATTTATTCCCCTCGTAAAGACGAAATATATATTTATAGGAGGTCATTTGGCACCCTTCGGACGGGGGATACGAGCCGGGCTTTAAATGCTGGATTTGTTCCCCGCGGTGGGGTAATTACGACGACAATAGGGACCAGGTAAAGCGATGCTACATTTAACCCTGTCAATGGAGAGAGGGATAGGGGAGGGGAAAAAAAAGTCCCGAGTCCCGAGCAGAGCAGGGAAATGACCTTGGGGTCAGCCACCTTGCCTGGAACCGCACCGTTCCACATTCCCTACCACCAAATCACCAACACAAAACAATACTCACAAACTCGCTGGAAACAATTTGCACCGATCCGGCAAAACTTTATAATTGATTAACTCCCTTTCAACTACTGAAAAACGGGGCATTGGTATGAACGGTAGTCTCCGAGTTTTTTTTTGTTTGTTCCCGATTGAGGAACATTCAGGAACAAAAAATATTGTTCACGCGCTTTCAGCAAAACATTGTTTTATGTTGATGGAAATAAATTTGTAATAATTTAAATATGTAATAGGCATGGATGGATTCAAAGTGAATAAAGTAGCCTCTAAAATTGAAGACAAATTTATATGAAATAAAAATATCTTAATTTTAAGGATGATAGTCAGAATTTACAGATTAGATATGGTTTGTTAGGCTTGCCGACATTTAGACCCAAGCTTGAGGGCCATCAGGAAGTAAAATTGAAAAAAACAAACAAATAACATAAGAAACATTAAGATATAAAATGAAGTGCATAAGAGAGCCAAAATAAAAAAATGAAAAGTACACATAAAGTATGCTAAGAAAGCTGATAAGCTACAATTTATATTTATTTTAATACTTTTTATCTGTTGTTTAATACTTGGGCATATTCTTTATGGTCACTAAATCCCTCTAAACACTAAAAATTCACCTAATTTATTCTAAGCACCTCAGGCGGATCTAAGGGGGAGGAGACTTTCGGGCAATAGCCCCTCTCTCCAAAAATGTTATAATACAACCATATCTTATAAAATAAATATTAAAAATCATCTCTCAGTATTATTACTGTTCGTGTAATTAAATTTAATAGGACTTCAAGATTCACTTAAACGCCATTTCATATATGTAGTTAGTTTCTTATTTTTCAAAAGTAATTATCGTTACGTATATATATATATATATATACATAACAAAAAACATTCGGACTGAAGCCACCTCCCTCCCAGAAAAAAAAACACATTAAATACTGGATACACTAGTGCTTAGCACAGTTGTTTTGTGTATACTTCTAATTTATTTGTGTCCTATTTATATATTCATTTTTTTTCTTTGCGTTTATATTACTATTATACTATTGAAGTAAGTTAGTCAACTGTTCTACATATCGTGGATGATAAGTAGTCAGGACGCAGTAATTTTAAAAAGTCAGTAAAAATGTTATCATCCTACTATTATATTATGTATAATTTCCATATTTTTCATCTTAGTTTACTTACGTTATTTATTCAACATGTTATTTCACAATTTTAAAATAACAGTAAACAATATATCTATCTTTATTTTATAATTTATGAATTCTTATTTTAGTAATTAATTTAATTTGGGGTAAACAAGTTTAATTTTTTTAATTAAACATTTTGCGAACTTAAATGGTGCAATTATATCTCATATACATTTCTTTTTTCTATTTGTTTCAGACTGTACAAAATTCCCGATTGTTGGACAACCTGGCCAAGAACCAAGACAAAGCAACAGGTGGACTAGTACCTCCGAACAAACAGGAACGCCTAGTTAGGTGGCAGAAGGAAGAATAGAAGATGACGCGAATGGCCTGGGAGAACACAAGCCTTTGTCTGCTGGCCAGCTGAAGAAAATCGATTTCGGCACGGGTCCTCGTGTGAGAAACCGGGAGGTGAACGACAGTGAACGCTCCAGGTTTCACACTTACAGGTCACCAGTAACTGTATCGTCGGTACAGTCGAGTGGGAACCTCACAAGTGTAAAAACAACGTATTTTAACAAATGGCGACTGATTGTAAAGCAGGGAAGAGTCCATACAGAAATTACGATCCTTATAAATCGAGACCATACGGAAATTAACGCTTCTTCAGGATCACAAAAACAAGTGAATTAAATAACATTATTTACTTATAAAAATGGTACTATCTCTCTGGAAAATGAAATTCATTGCAAACAATTTACAAAAAATCACTGCATATAACGCCCATACGTCAACGAGAAACGTGTCCACTATTTTTATCAGGTAAAAACGAATTCCTGAAACTGACGTAGCAAGTTACCTTAGACTTACATTCGAAAGAATGACTTGGAGCCTTTGCTGAAAATAATAACTTAAAAAAATTACTGAATTCCCTTTTGCCTAGATCATAAATCGAAAATTAGACAGAAACTGAACACATATTCTACGAACTTAAACCCATAGGAAAATACACTTCACAGTTTATGGTTCACCAAAAAAAACAAAAAAAAAAAAAAATATAAATCTCTTTTTAATTCAAAATTTTAAGACCAATATCTGCCACTCTCTAGTACGTAAATAATAAAACTCTACATACAGACTTCACATAACCAACTATCGACTAATACATAAGTACTCTTTATTTCTAATTTCAACATGAACTACACTGACACAACAAACATGTAAAGAACAAGGCCAAGGCTGATGCCCATTAAAAGCCAGTTAAAAAGAAGCTGGATTGGGAATCTTTCCTGAATTAATGAAGTGAACAAAGACTACGAGGAGATGCTGCTGCGAATTATCCCTCCCCATGCATGAAATGCCATTTGCTTGTCATTCATTATCAGGACGTTTGCTTATTGTATTTTCCGTCAGTGAATAATGTGAACAGAAAAAAAAGAAAAAAAGTGTCTAATAAAACGGTTATATGAAAAAATGAAACACCCATATATCAGCTATTGAACAACCAATGTTAAAACACAAATTGTGATAAAAATCCACTGTACCTCACGGTCTACCTTCCTTATCTGAAAAAAAAATCCCGAGCGTCATTAAGGAGAGGAGGTTGTTTACAGTCCGCACTAAACCCTAAATAGCATTTTTATTCAAAGAGACCCCGTTGATGATTTGGACTCACATCAAGCCACAACACAAATAGGGCGGTATTCAGATCTACATAAATAGAAAAGCAGCGTGGTAATGGCTAAACTAATTTTGGCAGGTAATTATAACTGACGACATCCCGGCCGTTTAATTACAAACTCGTCGTCTGAGACAATAACATTTATAGCGACATGGTACTTCCGTGAGCCGCTGCACATAGTGTGCGCTATTAATATTTTAAAATGGAGTTCTTAAGATAAATCGAACTGGCAGAATGAATACTCGCCAAGCTTTGTTCTGTTACCAGAAAAGTAAACTGACATATAAAGGTAAGGATGGACACAGCAAAAGTGCCGGCCTTCGGGTGGAGCAACCGGGGTATTGTCGGGGGCGCCCGCTGATCATGACATTTGTAAGAAATACAAAACGTATTAAAATAATTAATGTCAGCTTATCAATAAAACAACTATATTACAGAAATGTTGAATGAAATAAACTTCAAATATAAAACAGCTTAAGAAATAAATCCAATATTTTTATGGAGAGAGAAATAATGTCGTTTTGCTGAGGGGCGCCGAACGTCTTACGACCTCACAGTACCGCAACATACGTTACATACATCATTATACTCAACTTTCATTTTGGAGTTTTTGAACGTTACACTTGAATTCATCTAAGCTAAGCATCTGATGCTTGAAGACTCGGTAGATCTTCATAAGGAAATCAAGCATGTTATATAAGGTCTTGAGGAACGATAATCGTGTTATTTTTAAATTAAAATATAGAATTAACAATTGATTTTTTTTTTTTTTTTTATAAAACTATAATTTATAACATCTCATGAAAGTTTAAAAGGATAAAATTCTAATTATGATATGAATCACACCACGTTGTATTTTGCTTTTATTTATTTTCTTTTTTACCTCTTGATAAACCGATTCAACTAAAAGCATTTTCAACTTTTATTTTGTTTATCATTCCTAAAAGACCCAAATATTGACCCGGTATCCAGGGATGTGCTCAATTATGGCGGCCAGGTATCCATTCGAGATAAGAGATATTACTGTTATCTATTCTGGTCGATACTGATGGAGCATTGCTTAGATAACAATTCACACTTAATTTTTTTCCCTTTATCTTTTATAAAAATAAATTCACATCCCTTAGATTGAGCTTTTTACGATTTTGGAGTAAAAGTAGAAATAAAACAAAACTATCATTAATTATGTTAATTAATGATAATTGATAATAATAATAATAATAATAATTGATACGACCGACTAAATTGGTCCATGCGAACAATGTATTATCCAATTAGCATTCGCAAAGGTCCAGTGTATTATTGGAAATAGTTAACTAAAACATGTGTACTCATTCTGCAATATGCTCTATATTTGCTGAAAGTGATTAGAATCAACCTTTTTTTTTAAAAAGTATTATAAACACCTAAACCTGTACCACTACAACCCATGAAGGGTCTTGGGTTCAGTACTATTTAGGGAAAGCACTGTTTCTTGGTTTACGGTTGTGAAAGGAGGTGGTAGTTTGACCGAGATCACGCTCAACCGCCAGGTTTTTCCTCTTAATTCATTATTTTAATTCAGGGTACTCACTTTATAGAGGCTGGGTGTGACCCAGGGGGCCTACCTACCCAGGGCCGCCCCACAGCCAATAAAACAATAAATATTTTTTTGCCATGAGCCGGGATTTAAACCTGGGACACCTTTAGTATTGGAAGCTCAGTAAACTAACACTGGGCTACCCTACTCCCAATAATCATTACCGATCATAAATTTTTAATTTGTTCGCGAAAGAAGTTTTTTTATTTACATGATTTTTCTGCAAATTTTTAAGGTTAAGTAAGTAATAAGGAAGATATAGAGTACCGATAAAAAAATATTTCCAGAAATAATATAAACATTTTAATTTTCAAAGCTCTGTAAACCATAATTACTGTTTATTTACATATTTAGAAATTCTCATTTTGGTTTTTAAACTCTAAAAGGAACGGTTATGAAAAAAAAAAAAAAAAAGGAATATGAATATAAACAAGTAAATTATTAATAATTTCAGTATGAAAATTATATCATTTAGCAACCTCTTTGTGATTAAACGGAGATATTTTTGGACTGAATTTATCATTATTAATTTACGTTAAAAGGGAAAAAACAACTCTACAAATTAGTAAATTAATTTAAATATTGTTGAAGTAATTATTTATAAAATTCGATTAGTTGGCTATTGGTAAAAAAATTGGAAGGACATTGTGGATAAAAGCTAAACAATTGACATTCTTAAAAATTTGACTGTATATAGGTACGATTGTATTTTTATGTTTTTAATTTACTTATATTTAGGTTATTTTATTTTTTTTATTGTATATAGTTTTTATTTATTATTATTTAGTTATTGTTTTACTTTGTTAATTTTATTTATTTTTTTGTATATACGGTGTGAATGTGTTCATTTATCAATATAATTCTTGTCCCTGTGACAGAATATTGTATGTCTAAATAAATAAATAAAAATTTGATTAATTTAATAACAAAATAAAATAATGTATAAATAAATGTTTAGTATTTCACTTAAGACATATTAGTCAATATTAGGGGTTTAGAACCGATTCGATCAAGTGGCTAAGTCAGGATCCAGCAGCCGTATAAGCTAAACACGTATTTAAATTCTGTTTTCTAGGGCTTCAATCAAGGTGATTTGAATAAACTTTTATCCCTATAATTACTATAAATATTCATATTAATTACTATTCTTGCATTTATTCCAAATAAACACATAATGAGACGGAAGAAAGGGATGCTTGACTAGCCACGTGATTTATGCCTCTGCCAAGAACACTACTGAAGAGAGGACGTCTTAAAGGGATGATGTGATATTCATTATCTATTTAATAAATGCTAGATAGGATTTAGAAGCTAGGCAGCAATAAAATAATAGACAAAAGGCTAAGAGACGCTGGTAGCAGCGCACCTGGGCCGCGGCGGAGCGGCAACGCCGCAGCCCCGCGAACCGTGCAAGATCCGTAAATAATTGGCTCCTCTCGAACCTTTATTTCCACTCCGTGACAGCATCCACCCGTCCGGGGAGCAGGTAAAAAGTCTACGAGGCGAAGAATAACAACAAGCAGGTGACTCGCCCGGTTATTGAGGAGTTGCCACACCGCTCCTGTTCGATACCAGCAGGTTCGTGAACCAAGGCAGCGCAACCTTTCGCGGCAAATTGGCGGTCTGCATCACGAACAAGGTCGAGTGAAAGCCAAAACAAAACCCAGATGCAAATCGCAGGGGCCAGCTCCTGCCAGGGACTTTCTTTTCCTTCTAACCGATAGAGCACCTCGCCTGATAGCGCCGCTACCGATGCAGCATACCAACACCCGTATTACACAACCCCTGATAAGACAAACAGGCTCCTACAATCCCAGCTATGCCAAGAAGGAAGGGAGGCGTGCTATGCAACCAAGAGCCGTTAATGGACATAGATAGAATAGAAATCGCCAGCAACAATCTATCAGCAACTTCAAGCATTCTTAACTCTACTAAATAACTCTTCAATTATTTATACTTTGTCAGTTCTAATGACTAACTATTACATAGCTGCGGAACACGAGATCTATTTGAAAAAACGATTTGGGTGGCTTTTATAAAAACTTTGATTTGATGGAATATAAGCAGGCGACGGTGGCCGAAATTGCAAAAACGAAAAAAGAATTAACAAAATCGATACATGCATTGAAAAAACAAAAATACGATTGTAGAATTAAGTCTATTAAAGGTAAAGATTTGTTGAAAAGAGTAAATAAAAATATAAAGGTCTGCTTTAATAGTAACTTAAAGGATCCCCACACATGAAACCAATCAATACTTTATTTGAATTATTCTAGATAATTTTATATGAGTTAGTGCGAGACTAATTTTTTTAATCCTTAAGGTCAGCGATTATGCACACGATTTCTCTACCGCATTGTATTTTAAGAAACGAGAAGTTATAAATCATTCACTTCTTGAAGAAAGTTCTGTACTACATATCATGGGTGATAAATATTCAGGACGCAGTCTTTTTTAATTTGTTTTATTTTTGCCAACGTTTCAACCCTAACATGTGGGTGGGTCATCTTCAGGGCTGAAAATGTTTCTAAAAATTACAATCAGAGATATAATAGTATACGAACGCTAATTATAAATAATAAACTATAATGATTGATGATACATGAATCTTAACTAATATTGCACTAGTAATATTGCAATAATATTAAATATGTAAATATTTACACAAACAAAAACTAAAAAATATTTTAGTTTTAGTTATTTTTTAGTTTTAGTTTGTGTAACTATTTACATATTTAATTTTAATATGTGTATTGCAATATTAGTTAAGATTCATGCACCATCAATCACTATAGTTTATTATTTATAAATAGCGGTCGTATACTATTATATCTCTGATTGTAATTTTAAAAAACATTTTCAGCCCTGAAGATGACCCACATGTTTGAGTTGAAACGTTGACAAATATAAAAAAAATTTATCACATCCTGATTATTTATCACCCATGATATATAATTCCCTAACCTAATATAAAATACACATTGGTATAAGGTCGAGTGGACCCATACATTGCGAGTGTAAAAACTTACATTTCTCATCTCATTGCGTGTATCAAAAAATTACAAGGCGAAGATTTTACGATAACGAGTTCAGCGCTAAGTTCTTACACCAACAACAAAATTGTTTACAACTTTTTCATTTAAATAAGATTGATCTGCAAATAAAGGTTCACTACTATAGATTTAAATGAAGACGATCGAGAGGAGAGCGTAGACACATAAATTAAGGAGTAATGATTATTAAATAGAAATTAACATTTGATTACTTCCTTATGGCCTCTATTGTATTATCGATTTCCTAGTGACAACTGATTTAAAACGCCTTGTGCCGGTTACAAGGGCATTGAGCCATATTATAATTTATATTACAACAGTTCACCAGTAATCATAAACGTTTATCGACCCCGAGTTAGAATAAAATATCTTTCATTTACAAAATACAAAAGAATAATAAATAATCGTTATAAAAAAAAATCTGGTTTGCAGTGCCAATCTCTAAACTTTCACTTATCACCCTACTGAGGTATCTTCATATACCGGAAGTCAAAGTAAAATTTGTAAAATGTACAACATACTTATTTAAAACCATTATTTATCATATATTTTTTATCAATGTTAAATTCGTGTATTTCTCTTCACTACCCTTTTCTTTCTACAATTATATATGGTATTTTAATTATTTATTTCATCATAGAGTATAATTGAGGATATGATAAAAGTTTTTTAAAAATTTTTCATATCGCCGTAGTTTAGATAATTAAATATAAATAAATATCAAAGCTATCATTTATAAAATCCGCACATACAAGTTTTCTCGTTCCTTGCCTGTGATAAGAGCATATTATACGCGCTCGTAAGTAATCGTAAAATTTCGACCATCCTCGTGCGGCCTCGGTGTTTCTTGGAGCGGTCTTATCAATTCCCGGTTCTATCTTACTAAGTTTTTATGGAGAAATCAATTCTTATTTTATCTGTAATTATAATCGGCAAGGGGAATAAAAAATTATACTAAAACTTCACTCACGTTCTGAACCAACACGTTTACAAATTTTAATAAACTGTATCTTTCCTGATGATAGTCTGTGATCATTTATTTGTCGTTCTGTAGGGAATCTAATCATCTTTAAAATAACCATATGCTCAATCTTGGGATTTAATCAAGAATTAACAAAGATGTGAGGTACCAACAACACATTTGATTAATAATATGAACTCCTTATCTCTCGACCATAGAGACCTTAACTCGACGAAATGAGACATGTCTCCCATGGCAGCTCAACAATTAACGTGAGGTTGTTGGGCTAGGAAACGTTTGCCTTGCTTTATCCCGAAAATGGTACATTGTGGGCTTGAGAACGCAAGGCACTACCACGTCATGATGTTCGCTCAAAATTTCAATTTGCCCCGCATTGATTCATCGACTTACCACCGTTCTAGTATTGAGGCCCAATGAAATGTTTATATCGAATTAATTTATTTTAGCACGAAAAAAAAAGCTGAGAGTACGATTCTCGAACCACCGTAGAAATCCTGAATCCAACGGTACCGTTTGAGGAGTTATGAGGACAGGAACTTATTTTGGTATAAAACCGATTTCGAGCCTTACTGTAAGACAACTTACAGATTAATTAAACACAACTTAATTTTACATTGATGTAAAGAATTTAATTAAAATCGTTGGTGCAGTTTTTGAGAAATTGTTAAAACGTACGGGAGTGAACGCACCAGTTATGGACAAGTTGGACATTAAATGTAAATAATAAGCTTCCTTGTTGATTTAAAGTTTCCAGTTTTGTTTCTAGAATGAAGAATAATGTCCTCTATTGACAACTGTATGAACAAAGTTCCCAAAGAAAATTTTAGAATGGCTATCATTGTTAATTCTACAGTGCTCTTGAGTTGAGTGTATTTCATCATTTCCTATTAACAGTTTTGCTACGAGTAAGTTGAACATTTATGTTATCTTGTCTTTATAATTAAATACAAATGTTTAGAATTTTTCTGATATATACATTATTGGTACCGAACCCCTGTCCATTACTAGAACAATTAAATTTCGGGGTGTCCATCACTAGTGCAAAAACGTGTTGTTGTTTTTTTTAATGGCGGTTATATCTGCATAACTGAATATTATTTAAATTTCAAAGTGTTAAGAAAAAGTAGACCCCAAATATTCTAAATGTCCAAAGGAGAAGTTAATAACTATAATAATTACGGCGGCATAATCCAAAAATTTCCTTAGCTATGTACGTTAATGGTTCGATTACAATACATCAAAATGTGGATATTCGTTGAATAGACGAATTCGCAAATTTTGTACGATCACAATACTTATACTTACTAAATATTTCACATATTAAGGTGAACGGACATAAAAATATAAGCAGAGTTAAATTTTGAAGTTTCTGGTTTTGTAATACTGGCCAAAGTAAGGGGAGGAAGCGTTGGAATGGGAAACATCGGAAAGAAATGATATAGCGAACGGATGAGATAACCGAAGCGATAAAACGACCCGGAGAGGATTGAGCAGCCATTCCAATTAAAATGAAAGAGAGAAACCATTTGAGGAGATGGTAAGACCAGACTTGGCAGACTGCAGACTGATTGTGCCTGGACATCCCATCGGTCAGATTAATCAAGGAGGCACGGATGATGATGGATGGCCGTGGCCCTGAGTAATGAGAACACAGTCTAATCCAAAGACAACATTTGTCTTCGGCTACCGGCTATTTATCTGACTCCTGGAAATAGTCGTATCGTCGGGCTAATAGGCAGATAGCACGGAAGCCACGCCCTGTCCACCTACCGACCAATCACATTTGCCCAAGGTGGTGGCCTCCCCAACACTTTGAAATATTGAGGCCTAATGAACCGAAGAAAGGGAGTCTATTCCCCTTTTAAAAGATATCGGAACCACGCACCACAGAACCAATAATACACAAGAATTAAAGAAGAACATTAAATCAACTTGGAAACAATGTAGGTAGTATTCGGGTTGTTATTCATTTAATTAATGTAAAATGTAGGTGTGAAGTAGTTGTTTTAATGCGATTAATAAATATAGGAAGGAGATGGTCCGGGGTGGCGTTCATAAATAGACTAAATAGGGGTAAAACTATTTTTATTAAAAGCCGACGTTTCGACCCGACTTTGCAGGTCTTCTTCAGGGCTAGAACGGACAAAATAAAAAGAGATAAAGAATTGTGAAAGTTACATAATATTTAGACAAAAAATCATAAACAGTAAGTACATTAAAATATGAACAGAGTAAGCTAAGTAACAAGATCCTAAACTAAAGTAAATAGATGCTGACAATTGTAGTGTAATATATAATAAATGCAAATGTGATTATGTTAAATGTGAATAAGCTACCCCGGACTATCTCCTTCCTTTATAATGCAATGGTCAACTATTAAATATTAGATTAATAAATATATTTTTTTTATTGAAAATATTACAATATGTCTCAATTAAGGACAATATTAAAAGTGATGAAACAGAATATTCAAATATAATTTCGAAAAATTAACAAAACAGCAGTCTAAATTCATAAGGCTAGGCATAAAAAAAAGTAAATAGAAAAAATAAAATAAAACAAAGATTCTCTACAAACAAAGACAGAAAATAATGTATGTAAAACAGGATTTTATCAGAAATATTGTTAAGAATACAAACAACTTTTAATGTATCACAGACATAGTATAGAGAAATAAATTAATACAATGTATGAGTAAGATCAAACATCAATCAATTAATTAGTAAACTAACAGAACTTGAATTTTTTAAGTTTTACAGCTCAAATCAGACCAATCACCAACCGATTACATCATTTTATACAACACATATAAAATATTAACATATCAGTTTCTGTTCAAATAATGTAACAGTGTGGTATAATTAAGTGAATATAAATAGCCAGGAATGTCAACTGATGACTCTAGTCTCCAGATAGCAATGTTAAGTCTAATGAAAATTAATAGTTATTACTATAATAAGACGGTAAGTAATAATCTAAATACTGCATAAAATAAATATTTAAATAATTTTATAATGAACCGACTCAGAGTTACCTTTAATTAAGACATTTATATATTTTTAAAACAAAACAAATTTTTTTTAATTTAGCTAAATAATTAGAAAATGTATATTTAAAAAAAAATTACATAAGTTTAAAACTATTAAGAAATACAAAATATTTGACTAATCTGTACAAAAAAAAAAATTGCTTTTTTAACCAAGAGACAGAGACAAACCGGGTTACAACGAAATAGGCGACGATCCTCAATGCATTTAGGTGCTAAAAGCCTCACAATGGCCGACCTATAACCTACAACCTGAAATATTGTAAAAGAGGCGCTGTTCTCATTTTCTAGCCTCTCCAGCGCACTGAAAGGCCATACATCAACTCCGATATTGATTGTATTTCCCCAGAATATCCAGCAACACCTTTAGATATAAATTCTTTTTATACTATACACAATAGCTGACAAGATAAACGGATTGTAAATATCCGTTATTCAATCGTAAAACAACAACAGGATATTAATATATAAAGGAACGGGTTGCGAATTCATGGGAGCGGATGGTAAAAGTAGATTCCATAGAGTAAGTGGGTGACGAACGCATTTCAGACGCATGCAACGTTGGAAAGGATGAAATATAATAAATAAGATTTTAGCGAATTTCTCTCGTATGTTAACACAACCGTTGAACATTAATGGAGATAAGCTTAAAATGATTTCTATGTTTACCATCTCCAACTACCGGTTTTAGAATTAGAATATTACTTTCTAAACTAAATTACACGTAAGTTGAATTAGACTCAGTAATAAGTCATCTGTATTTTTTTTAAATTCAACTTAAACTTCGAATCCCACCAATGAAAGTGATAAAGAAATAAATATATTTCATTTTAGAACATTTAAAATTTTTACAATTCTATTATGATTATATTTTGCAATTACAACTAAAACGAAGATACATAACTTAATTGAAAAACGGATTTAAACATCTATAAACAGTTTCCAATATGTTTTTCTTTTTTTTACTAAAATAAAAAGGGAAATAACTGAGGTGACTAAATTATGTGTATCCATATAAAATCTTGGGTAATAAATGAACAATCAATAATTTATATAAAATCTTCTAAAACACATTACACTTTCTGTTTTTTGAGAATCTACATCACTAATTTATTTCATTAAACAAGAATGAAAATCACGAGGTTTTGTGGTTGTATACTGCTTACAAAACGAATAGTGTTAACAATGAAGCAGGTAAAATATTTTGAAAAAAAAAAATATTAAAACATTATACTGGATATGAAATAGAATTTTAATATAAGATTTTCTTTTTCTTTTTTTTTTAATTGCGTTTATAAAGCAGTTACCTTACAAGATTCAAATGAGGAATAAAAAAAAAAAGATATAACATCAAAATTAAGACTAAAACCAAAATATAACAAATTTAGTTAATGGGATGAGCATGAAATGAAGTAAAGCAATATGTTCCTGAAATCACAGATAAAAGATAATTGCCATAAATTTATTCTTTTTATTTTTTTCCGATAAGACATCCTCTATCCCATATCCGAATAAAAAAATGGTGGTAGGGCAGAACGGAAATATTTATGGTTAAGTTCTTATCTAGAGAAAAATGAAAACAAAACGAAGTCATAAAAGCAAGGATATAAACTAGGGATTCTATAACAAATAAATCCTCGTAGAAGGAAAAATCCAAAATATATATCTGCATAAATATTTTCTTATCAAGAAAAATATTGTTATTGGACACATTTATGCGTGTACTATAATTAGTAACTTCCTATACATTTATAAGAAGAAACACTGATAACTAATAAAGATAACACCATACATTATTATTGTCAAATAGACAATTTTAAATACTTACAAACCAGAACATTTAAATATACATGAAAGGGGAGTAAACTATAGTCAGTAAAATTTCAAAAGTTTTAGAAGAATGATTTCAGACGGCGTTAAATCACTTATTGAGGTTAGTGCTTACGTAATATATTTATATAATTAAAGTAATGGAATAATTTGAAAATCGTTACTACTAGGCAATAGAAAATCCAGGATTAATTTTTGGAAGGAAGTTTATTGTTATTTTTTTTTAACTAATGGTAATTACTTTGTAAGTAAAAACAAGCACCTATAAAATGTATATAATAATATTATTAAAACATTTTAAATAAAGGAACAATATTGCTTTTGTCATCATATAAAAAGCAATCATATAATTTATATAAAAGAAAAATCATATAAATTTTCTTGACATATACTTACAATCAGTAGTAGCATATGCACTAAAATTTAATAACAGAATTTATTGTGACTGTTTTAATGTTTAGAGTAGGGTAGGTTTCAAAGCGATAAATTGCAAGATTATTATATATATTTAGCTTTGTTCACTCGCATATAAAAAACCAGTAACAAAATAAAAATTATACTTTTATTTTGGAAGAGAGAAGGGAAGCTTAAGCCACGAAAGCGTCTCTCCGTAGATCCGCCCGTAGAACTACGCGCATTACAATATCCACAAATTAGATGATTCTGAAGTCAACGATGGTAGGCATGAATGGTTTGCTAAGAAAGCCTTAAGAGGATTTTCTCTTATAGATATAACACGGATTGCAAAAACGTATTTAAATATTTTAAAAAATTAATATGAAGCTAGCTGGCTGGAGCTGTCTCACATCTCGGTTACTCAATCAGTAAACGCGAGAAAAATCAGAAGATAAAGAGAAAAACACTTTATTTTCATATAAAATATGAAATATTGCTGCCGAATTATATTGGGTTGCTATATACACAGCATACTCGTTAATCCTTAGGACAATATATGAACTTATATAGAAATATACAGAAGTGGTTAGTTTATATTAGTAATATATATATATATATAATAATATATATATAAATGTGTGTATATATGTATATATAAATATATATATATATATATATATATATATATATATATATACACACACATTTTTTTTCCTTTCATTGTTCATACTGTTTTTTTTTACATTTAATTTCCTTTTCTCTCACTTCTCTCCGTTTATCTCTATTTTTTTTCTTCAATTTTTCATTAAATAAATAAACAAATACATAAATTAAAACCCTCGGGCTAGCCATGCACGTGGTGTTAAATGATTCCCAGGGAGTCGAGGACTATATTCTCAGCCAACCTCGCTACGTCCTTAATGTCGACACCTAGTTCCTACAGCAAGCTCCTTGTTCTTCTTGGTATTGTTCTGCGAGACGCAAACCAATTTAATAATAAAACAACGTAAATTTGTTTTAAAAATGCCTCATATTAACTTTTTTTTAATATTAGCAACAACATGGATTACTTTTTAACTGATAAAACTCAGAAGCAGGTTTTGATCAAGGCGTTAACCCATTCCATCTTAAAGAGGAGAAAACACTCCTCTTTCTTCTGAAGTAAGCACGACGTTGGCGCGACTCAAGAAACCTCTGGAGAAGTCCAGAAAATCTTTTACGTTGATATCTTTCCCGTTCCCGTTGCGAAGGTCCTGCCGCTATCCAGAGACGATGACTAAGACCACAACCGACCCCGGGTTACTCAGCAGATCGCGGGCACAAAGGACCATCGCGCCACGTACTCCGGGAGGCATTATAAAACATTCAGAGACACAAGATGATGTTTCGTA
The DNA here is from genome assembly GCA_928085145.1 of Nezara viridula. NCBI lineage: Eukaryota > Metazoa > Arthropoda > Insecta > Hemiptera > Pentatomidae > Nezara > Nezara viridula. The sequence goes on along the minus strand of OV725081.1, from coordinate 99,275,230 downwards.
ACGACCAGTAATGAGAAAGACGGTCTCTGGCAGAGCGTGTCCGAAACCGAGGTCCTTCACCCCAACGGCTCCTGTTATTTCGCCTCACGGCTCTCGCACTTCTTTCCTCTGAACTCCACCAGAATCAGTAGGCGATTACAAACTTAACACAACTACAAACTTAACATCGCGTATTAACTACAAATATTCTAATACAACTAAAAACAAGTTGAAGTTATAATTTAAATAATACAAACAACATCGGTATACCTTACTCTGTAATTTCAGTTAAGAGATAAATAATATCAGTAAGGATTATTGTTTCTAAGCTATTCTTGCTGGAAGGCAGCTGCTGCTACCAATGTATAATAATTTTGGAGGTGGGTAATGAACCTTCATAATAAGTCTTAACTATTTATTAATAATAATAATAATAATAATAAGGCTTAGCGAACCCGAAGGTTCGATGCCGACACCACCAATCTTAACTATTTATTAGCTTGACGAATTCCGCTAATCACCCATTTTCAAATAAGCTATCAAACATAAATGAATATATGTATAACTATATCTATATAAATAAAATAAAGATTTTGTTTGCATATTGAATAGAATCAACCCGTTTTATGACATCTTTCCGTTAAATACATTGCAGACACCAAATCCATTTTTAAAATTTTTTTTGTCTGTCTGTATGTCCCCATTGCAACAAAATTTTGTCAGCTCAGCAATGGATTATTGTAGACTTTTGAAATTTTTACATTATATTAAGGTTTACTTGACTTAAAACATAGGCTTTAAATGAAAACAAAATATTAGAAAGAGCCAGAGTAATGAGATCTTTAGTAATTTGTCTAGAGATCTCGGTTTGGCAGTAACTTCGATACTCACCCCAACCAACTCTACCGCGAGCCATATTTAACAGTTATACTATTCAACTGATGGAAACAATTATCCCAACTCAACGGGAAAAATCCGAAATCAAAAACATCTGTAACGCGTTGTCGCTTAAAACACACTCATTTTTCAACATTACCCGATCATCCCGTTCAAGGTGTCATTCAATTAAACTTTTCGAACCTAACGAATGTTGTCGTATACATTTTTAGGATTAACCAAACGGATTAGTCGGAAACCGGAAGAAAAAATTCTAAAATTTAAAATTACCTCTCCCTCCTCACGCATTGTTATGAAATTAACTTCCTCCCATAGTACAATATTCATCTCAAAACAAGATTTTCAAATTTTGACTATATACTCGTCAACGATGGGTACACCAGCTAGTACATAATAATATGGAAAAACAAACTGTATGTGATGTAATGTATTTTTCAAAGAATAATGCTTTGAAAATGGATGAACAACCCTAAACACATATTCATCCATATGAAGAAAATTCGTCACTTGCATATTACAGAAAATAATTGATTCTGGTTGAACTAACAGCAATTGTGTCAGGCTCTTATGACAACTTAGTACGTAAACAAAAACAATATATTATCTACCTACCTACTTGATTCTGTTGTTTTAATTGTCAATATATTAAAATCAAATTCCCACTACAGATACCGGGCATTTTGAGAATAGAGGTGCAAAAATTTACAGGACATATATGTGGTAATGACAAACAACATTGAGAATTTACATGATCGTCCAATGTCCTCTCGTTATTTTATTTTTATCGTTTTGTTAACACTTAAAAATAGTTTTAAAAAAAATGTTTTATTTTTGCAAGTAATTTTTTTTTTAAATAATATCTCTAGCGAGGTGGAACATTTTACTATAGCAGTCATTACGAGGAATCCAAGAGGCACGTGGCTACCTCGTCACAGGCGAGCGAGTTTGTGAACGACGGCAGAAAAAAAAAACGCCGACAATCTCAAGATTTGAGCAACAATGCCTTATTAGGATTTTTTTTACAATCCTTTGTTAGCAGATAGGAAAGAACGTAACCCAAGCAACTTCTTGCAGATTATTTTATTTATACGATTATTGCAATTATCTTAACCGTGCTAGTTTTAATCAGGAAATAATTTGCAAGTGAAAATGGTGATATATCCATATGTCAAAGTCCATCTTCATACATAGATTACTTGTTTTAAATGACCTTTCCACAGTAATAATCGGATATGTTATATGAAAGGATTGGAGAATTGAAGTGAATGAATCCAAATAATAATACCTTATTATTAATACTAAATAAAATCTATAAATGCAATAGACCAACACTTCACTAATGTGAAGTGGATAATTTATTTATCAAAACCAGGGATTGAGAGTTCGTTAAATGAAGTCTATTCTTGAGTCAAGCCTTCTAAAGTCGATGGGACACAAGAACCCAATTAAGTCTTCTGAATTTTAACTGAAACGAAGATTTTAGACGAACCTTCTCTCTCTCCCCCCCCCCCTTTATCCATTTTCCATCTGAAACAGAAAAGGGCTTTCTACCAACGGGAAACTAAAAGGCATTCTCATCTCCGGGGTTGAAAAAAAAGTTGGGGAGAAAAAAAAGGCTGAGGATTATATTAATTGGCCTGTTTAGTGGGATATAGGCCGACCTACTTTCTAAATTAAAATTGTACTAAATAAAAGAAATATTATCTGAATATTCTCATTGCCGTAAATGGCAATGAAAATTTATGTGGAGATTACTTCATAAATTTAATGTCAGTTAATTTATTAATTAATGAGTGAATAATAAAGTTTTTACCACAACCTGTTGTTTCATTTTACATCCATGATTTGCAGAAATTCAAACATTACCGAAAATTAATTAAAATTTTGCAATATTTGCTAATACGTAAATTTTATTTAGTAACTAAAACCAACCTATTTCATAGAATTTTAAAAACCAGTTACCGAAATATCAATAAAGTATGCAAGCACATATTGCATTTAATGTGTTCACCATAGACGTGGCTAAATTTGCACATTTATTTTTTTTAGTTTACTAACTTTTTTTGAGAAAATATCGATAAATCTAAAGGACAACCATTGGACGAAAAAAACATTGATATTTTTCTTAATATACTAAACTAACTTACACTAAAATTAGCAAACGTAATAAAGTAATAAAATGACTATAAAATCACTTATATAAATTATAAATATTTACTACACTTTTAGGAAAGAATATTTTATAAAGATATTTAAAAAAAAAATTGAAAATCAAATTTAATAGTTTCTATTTGATTTCATATATTATTCATTGATTTGAAATATATTATTCTCAAAAGATTATCTTTTAAAAAATAAAATCGGCCGTTTTTATTCAAGAGTAATGTACATCTACAAGATATCCAATGTCTTCATTCAACATTCAGACACAAGAAAACAGAAATTCATTTTTATATTATACAATTTTTATCCTTATTTTAACAGAAATAATTCATTATTTTTAAACATCCGCAGCCTGGTAAGTAAAACTTTAATCAGTGGTTAATAAAAATAATAAATTGTATTCTGTTTAGTTTGTATTAAACTTGGAAATAACTTTAATGCAACACTAAATAAATCGCAATCTAAATTCTAATACCGCCTAACCCAAATTTTGATTAAAATTTATACAGAGACGTAAGAACTCAGTTAGTTTCTTCATACCCGTTCGAATGCAATCTACACATGCAGCAGAAGTTTGTATGTAACAAGTTTATTCTATTTGTGTTAAAGATGATAATATGCAATCTGCAACTACAATACTATGGAAAATAGAATAAGTAAATAATCAGTTTTTATGCTCTAATTTAAAGAAACTAAATTTTTATATACGACGTTATGCATTAACAGTAGCTATCTATAAAAGATTGAAATATGATATATATTATTTTTTTTAAAAAGAGTTCATTATCAATGAAATTAGACATTTTTTTTAATTTGAATTCTAATTAAAAATATTTCAACCCAAACTAATTGCAAGAGGCGGGCAGATAAAAAAGGTTTTCATAATTGACATAATTTGAATCTCATGATATTCTTTTATAACTGCTGAAAGCTAGAAATTAAATTAAAAGATTATATGAAAAAAAAAATGAAATTTAGTAATTTATTTAGAGAACTGAATTAACAGTTTCAAACAGAATTAATAAAATTATTGGTAGTTTATAAAATATTATAGCACCAGATAAAAATCTCAGCACCGGCGACATCTATAACGGGGACATTTAACTAATGCGCCCGCAGTGAGTTTTCTTAACGGTAAGGCAACAACATGGAATTGAATACGATCACGTCATTCGAATATGAAGGTGGCTTGGTAATCTACTTTAGATTGAATAGAAATCGTGAGATCTTTCGGCATTACTGTCATTTTCACAACGACTCCGGCTATTTCAATTTAAAAACGTTTCAATCTTAAGGCAATTACGAAAAACGGCTTCGAGAATTTAGCATGAATAAGTAATTTAAGGTTGTTGACTAATGTTAAATTGATTTAGACTGGATAATATTACTTTTACCGATAACAGGAAAATGACGAGTAATTGTAATGGCATGAACGATAAGTACTATGAATTTAACTTCCGTGAATACACAAATACAGGAATTTGAATGAAGTATACTATTTTTCGAATGTAAAGGAGAAGAATATCTTCAAAATGAGTGGTCAATAATTAGATTTGATAAAGAATTGACGAAGTTATGGCGTACCGACAAAAAAACACCTTTTAGAAATCATATATAGGATGAAAACTAGCTGCTGTAAAGAAAACGTACGGTAAAAAGATATAAGTCTCATCATTTATAATAGAAAATTTGAAAAAATGTTTCTGCAACACTTGAATATGGATATATTATATTAAATATAAGATACATATTAAATATTCATTCCTTTAATAATTTTAAACAAACTAACACGAAAATAAAGGAGTGGTTTTAACAAAAGTGGCAAATTAAAAATAATCAAACAACCCTTTCTAAGTAGTTATTAAAAGAGATTACGTTAATTCTTTAAATTTCCGTGTTTGAGTTCTAATGATTATGATTGTTTTTCACCGTGGTCATTGACTCAGGCACGTATTGATGGTTGAACATAACAGGTAATACCGTAATTTTAGACGTTGCTTAACTTCAAACTGAGACAATCTAATAGAAATAACAAAAAATGGGAGAATTGATAATTCAGAGTAGCGAAGATAAAAATAAATCATAACAAAAAACAGAGAAAAGGGTGCGGGAGGACCTTTTTTTATTTTCTTTAGGAGTGGTCCTGCTTCGATAAGCGTATTTTTACCATCCCATTCATTCTTGAACTATTTGGCACAATATCGATACTCTTTACAAACACAAATATCCACAACCTGATTTCACAAAGCCACAGGGCAGCTTGGTTGATAAAGATTATTTTAAAAATGATCTCCAACCTCGTTAGCAGCTAATTAACAATGCTAATGATAATATTTACAAAACAAAACTTATTTACTTTTTTCAGCTGGATCCAAACTTGCGTAATAATTTACGTCCGAACGTGATTCTTACTAATTTTTTTAAACTGATGCGTCAACAACTATTCGTCAAATTATAAAATAAATAATATTTCCAATTTTGTTACATAACATATTTTAATGTCTAATCTATTTAAAGAGAACTTCAGTGCGAAAATTCTAAAGCAAAATCATAATCAAATTGAATCCCGTTAAATTTTTATGCTTTTAGTATAACGAGGATGTTTTATGGAGTGGAAGGAGGTCAAATTTCTCATAACTTCAGGAACCAGTATCATTTTTCGAATGACGTGATTAAATTAGTACACCTAATTGCACAAAAGGACCTCATATGAAAATTAAATAAATGCTAAATTTGAAATATATTAAGGGCAAAAAAAAATAATGAAAAACCAAGCACCATGACATCAAACATTTTACTATAATATAACGATAAACTGTAATTATGTACCTTAAGATAACTGAAAGTAAGTAAGAAAGAAAAACATAAGTATATTTAGCTAGGAGAAAAAAATTAAATGTCACAGAAATATTTTCAGATATATTTGCATCTCTTTGTTTTCATTATGACTTTAAATTTGTTTAATTTAAAATATTTTAATACCAAAGTTTTTTTTATTTAAAAACTTATTTCATGCTATAAAGAAGACAATTGCTACCTAGCGGATTTTTGCTGAACTAAATGGTTTCAGACTGAGACCAACAGATAGCGCCACTCAGCAGGACACTGGCCTGAAGGCTTAGTAGTAGAAAATATGTTGATCATTCTTTGCTTATAATTTGAATGAACTGGGTATAATTAATCATTACTATTATTAGTAATAACAAAAACACACATTTTATCACAATATTCCTAATTTATTTCTTTTTTTACACAAATGGTTTAACCCTTAGGCCATTTTTAAGAGATGAAACCTTTAACAAATAAAACAGAAACCTTTAACAAATAAAATAATCATTATATCCTAATTATATTTACTGATTAATTATTTTCATATAATACTTTATTTTACATATGGTGGAGTGAGGCAAGAGCAACCATGGGGGCAAATATGGCTACTGATGGATTTTGTCTGAAAAATGAGTATTTCTTTTTAAAAAATTTGGTTTGTAATATTAGAACATTTTTTACAAATGCGCACCAAAGAGCCAGAGAAAATTCAAATCACATATATTAATTTTTTGTTTTTCAAAAATGCTTACGTTTTCGCACTCAATGAAAGTTCGAACATGAAACTTCGGCATTATCAATATGTTGTATTTTTGACTTTCAACCCAGGACAACCAATTTGTATAACTTTATAAAAAGTTATGCATAGTTTTCAGAAATATACCTTATTTTGGTAATAGGTAAATAATTTTTAAAAAAATAAACATGGCTAATCCAACTCCACCATTTTTGCACAGAGGGCAAGTGTAGTTAGGGAGAGAAAGTGAATTTTTTGAAAAAGTTAAACATAATCCAGAAATCACACAAAAACCTGATTTTGAAATTTTACCATTTTTCTTATTATCTCTATGTTGACTCATGAAAGAGTTCATATCTTCACAAACAGTTTAAGATAAAACAACGAAAAAAATAATGACAGAATCAATGAAACACAAGCTAAAACACACTTGCCCTACTGTCAATTGTATTGGCTGTTATGGAGGATCGTACAGTGAGTTTGCACTTACATCGGATGCATGGGTTAAGTGCAACCAGTGGACATAAAAATCTTAAAAATTTACAGAAAATGATAAAAATACTGTAATTGCAGGATATCGTAGCCAGATAACCCTAAATAATGCATGCTGAGTTAAATTTCCATACTCCGAATAGTTAAATCACAATAACAGATTAAAAATGAAAACAGAAATAAACCTGGTTGCACTAACTCCACCCCACTTCACTCTAATTATATTAAATAATTAAAAATCATTATGGACTAAATTGCCATTTCAACATCATTTAATTAGTATTTGTGTGTTTGACTAATTAAGTGATGTTGACAAGGGCAATTCATACTATAATAGTTTTTAATTATTTAATATAGTTATGTAAACTGAAGTATTAAATGAAAATAATTAACTAGCAAATAAAATTAGGTTGTGATGATTGATTTATTTATTAAAGGTTTCTTCCCCTAAAAATAGCCTTAGGGCTGAACCTTTGGTGTAAAAAAACAAATAAAGTAGGTCTATTGTAATCAAATAAGTGTTTTTGTTAATACTATAGGGAAGTCTTGACCTATAACTTTGAATACATATATTTAATTACCATTACTATTATTATTTCTAATATCAACTAGATAAAAGTAACCCTACAACTGATGTTTCTTCAATATGTTCAGGAACTTTAAAATATACAGTTTGGATACCAACATTAATAACCAATTTGTCTTGACAATACAGCATTTTTTCCATCACTAAACATAATTGCATTAGAATTAGAGAAAAAGCTAAAATAATAATGTGTGTTTTCATAAGTAAAGATCATGAAATATCAAGAAATAAATCACATAGAAGGTGATAAAGTACAACAGCTAAGCACAATCTATAACTCAGGTATAGAACAAGCATAGAGACTCAAATCAATCTTAAATTGTTTTTATTTATGTTATTTCATCAGTTTTAGTAAACAGAGCAAGGATATATAGTGTTCACTTCTATAGGACGAATATTTTTTATTATATAAGTAAGCTGATACCTCTTTTTTTTTTTTTTTTTTTTTTTTTTCCAGCTTTGTATGACAAGGTAAAACAGAGTTGACATTCTTTATTTCGGACAGTTTACAGTGATTTTAGATAGCTTAACCCACCTAAAAAATTAACCTATAATAATGTCCCCTGAAGAAAATGTTCTTCATCATAACTGTTGAAAGTTTAGCAAAGGAAGATCAAGATTTAAAAAATGCTCTTTTTATTGTTTGTCATCAATTGAATTAAGAATGATAATATTTTCTCTCCTAAATTCCATACAAAAAAAAAAAAATTTTAGTTAAAGGTATACTTGCATGAAAACTATAAAAAATTACAGTTCCATTAGCTTTTTAAAACCTAATAGGTTTTAAGAAATGTTTAGTCTAATCCTACAGGTTTAACCATTTCATCCCATTAACAAAAAAGAGTTCCTAAATATGCTATATGAAAAATAAATCAGAAGAGGGTTTTCTCAATTGCATTTATTCCTGTAATTAACTCACTATCCCATATAGATTACGCAGTAGAGTATCCTAAAATTGCTCACAGAAGTTTTTACTAAATTCTTGTTGAGGAGGGCCTACTAACCAGGAAACAACAGAAAGTTTCCACTCAAAATGTGGTATAATTACAACTAAAAGATTATTTTTATGGATTTTCACATAAACATTTCTGTTTAGATTTTTTCAATGGGTTCTTTCAAAGATGGGTAATGACACCTTAAACATTCAGCTGTTTCAAGTGATTGAAGTAAGTATTTGGTTCCAAAAGAGCTATTACAGGCAATATTACACACTTCAAGTATCTTTCCTTCAATGTTAATTAGTGTTAAATCTGTCTTCTTAAAAGTTATTCTGTACTGTGTACAGTATCTCTACTGTTAAAGGATAGGGTGATGGTTCAAATCCTTAAATGAAAAGAATAACAAAAGCTATCTACCTCATACTATTCAAATGCAACTTTTCAACTACAAAAGGCGAAATGCATAATTATAATAATGATAGAATAATGAAAAAATATTACTCTGCATTATTTTTAATCAGCCAAGAGTACTTATCAGCTATTTTAAAATTTTATAAACATTAAAATCGTAATATTCAGTAGCAGATAATTAAATAAAATAATAAATAAATGTAACTTAAATATTTTGTTAGGAAATTCAGTCTTACAAAAAGAATAGAAAAACATCTGCCAAGTAAGGTCAGTATAGCTTCCCCACTATTTTCATTTGCTATAAAATATCTATATTAAAAGGTCTAAAAAATTTCTTATGAGAATAAAATCTCTGGAATAAGCCGTTTTCATAAATTCAATAATCCCTCAATATATATATAAGGGATGATTTCCAAGAGTTTTGTTTATCAGCAAATACTAAAATGCGAAAAAATTCCGCATTTGCAGATTGCATACTCGATAATTCGTAATTAAAAACAAATTCCAGTGCATACTGAATATGTATCCCGCTACTCTTAGTGCAAATGACGTATATAAAAATTGAGTTATTTACAGGAGAATAAAAAAATTAATTATTTCTTTATGATTTATTAATATAATTTTATATTTTATGAAAACTTTTACATATGACCTTTGCACTAACAGTAGTGATATATACTTAATAGGTATGTTTTCATTCGTAAAATGGATGGAACAAAAATCCATAGAAAAGATTCAACTTTTGGTTTGTACGGAGTTAACGAGACCAATACTTTTTTTCAGTCAGAACAAAACTAATATGCTAGAATATAAAAATATGAGTGAAGTGGACACAATTTTGATATTTAATGAGAAAATCGAGACCACGACAAGCTGGTTTAACTTCAATGGAAATAACTACATTCATAAATAAGACTTTTTTTTTTTTACAAATTCAGAGTAAAAATTACTTTAAATTTACTAAAAATTTAAAAAAATCTATGTAACGGCAATAAGTGTCATGCCAGTAACGTTTGGAATCGACGAAACAATACAGTATAAATTAACTTCTTGAATAAAACCTAAAATTTATATAACCCCATAACAATATTGTATTAAAGAACTCCCACTACATGATCAGAGTCTTCCACAATTCACAGCCATTATAGTGTTAACAATTATTTATATTAATTTTATTATTAAATGGAATTCAATAAAATTGATATTAAGTAATTTCTATACTGTTATCCAAATTTTCTCCAAGTTTGGGTGAAATCAAAAACGCCGTTTTCAAACTATAGGCATATCAAACAATACATTTCCTGATCTGAAAGCAAAAGTTCTTATTCTTTTTTAGAGTATTAGATAGAATTTGATAAAATTGATGCCTATGTCATTTTATGTTGACCAATCCCTAAATTTACTCTAAGTTTGAGCCAAATCGAACATGTGGTTTTAGAGATACAGACGTATCAAGAACAACGTTTGCGCATATATAGGAGAAATCAATGGACAGAATTCAATCAAAATTACCCTACATCATTTTTTTACAAACACCTACCTTTTATCCAACTTTGAGCCAAAAGTTTCTGAAATATTGGCTTATCCATAAAAATTCATTTGTGCCTGCATAAGCTTCTAACAAGAGAGTGCTTGTTAGAATTTAATAAAATTGATACAGGACAATCTAGACACCAACCCGCACAATCCATCAGAACCAGATAAATGGTAGTAGATGACATGACCAATAACATCGATTTGACTACAGACAGCCACCGAACCAAATTTGATCCTTGGTGTCTATAAAGTAAAACGCGAGTGGAAATTTTCGATTCTGAGCACAAATTTTTTTTTAACCTCTCACACGAATACAATGTTTCTCTACGTTACGTAATGAGGAAGCAAAAATTATTGAATGTATACATCAAAGAAAAAATTAAAAATAGAACCCTCAAATATAAGCAATATTTTAATATAAAAATGAAAAAAAATTGGAATGTAATTTGAATAAATATTTCTTATACCAAATCCTCTCTTATCTAATATAGAAAATCAGTAGATTGTCTATCAAAAGTATAAATAAAGTAATATGTAAGAAATGGGAATAAAACAAAGAAACAATCCAGCAATCTCATAATTTAGGATTATTTATGGTATAAAAATATTTTAAGACTTTCAACTGAAGCTTTCTAGTTTGCTAACAATGATAGGAATGATAGTGGTGCCTATTTTTGTGGGTTGTCAACAAAATAAAGAACAATTAGTCGTCTTATCTGGCGCCAGTATCCCAACAACACAATCACATGTGTACTAGAATAGTTAACTCCTAAACGCTATTCAGTACGAATCAAATTTGGTTGATGTGGAGTCATGCCTATTTGTTTTACAAAAGGTAGCAAAAATTAAGAATCATGTTGAAGAGACCTGCTAATCAATGAAAACTACCAGGTAAATAAGGTATCAAACAAAACTACCACTATTCCAGACAACCTTATCAATTAAGCACCATAATTTTCTAGTTTGTCACAAATTTAAGTGTTTTGACATCATGATAACAGGAAGACGATGTGAAATAAAAGCACATATAACTGTACGAAATGGAGGCTTCTGGGCAGTTCAGAAGCCCATGAAATTCAGGGTGCTCTCACATGCTGAACTCATAGTTTACAAGAAAACAATAAGTCGTTTGTCACATATGGCTGCAAGAAATGGACTCTGACACTGCAAATGAACAACTCCTGAATAGCTTTTACTAAAATAATTGGCTCCTTTTAAAATGGTGGTCATTATAAGCGGAATCTAAAGGAATATCAAGCTGGGACACTTGCACTGTGTGCCCTGACCTTGTAGCACACAACAGACCAGCTCAGAATAGATTGATTGGCCATGTTGACAGGACGCCCCCTGCAAGATGCCCAAGAGAAAGATGACACCAGTGTGCAATGCAGAGTAAAGATGACATAATCTGGTTTGATGATGAAAGATAGAGAACCCATACTCAGGATGGAAAAGAGAGAGAATCTATACCTAAGAAGATTCTGGTTCTTTAGGGACTGTAGAGCTGAATAACTATAATGTTAAATAAACCCGTTCCATTATAAATCATGAAGGGTCTTTCTTAGATTCAGTACGATTTAGAGAAAGTACTGTTTTTTAGTGAACAGATATACAAGGAGTTGATTTGACTGAGATCATGCTGAACCTGGAGGTTTGTAGGCTAAGACTGAATTGGTTAATTTTAATGTTGAGCGGCTATTAGGTAATAGTGTTCTTATAATTCTTACACTAGATATGCATTTTTGGTTAATAACTGAAAAAGTCAATCTCCTATCAACATTAGTCCTAGAAAACATTGTCTGTTTGAAGTATTTGAGTATCTATAGAATTGAGTATTGGAGGATATATAGAAGCACAAGTTTTCCTTCTTGATGTAAATGACATGTGTTAGGACTTGTCATAACTGTGTTTTCCACAATTCATATCGATAGTATGGTTTAATAAGTGACATTTATGATGTATAGGTTCTTAGTTTATGGTTAAAATAGGAGTATCATCAGAATGTTACTCCAATCCAATAATGTTAAAAAATGTTGCCATCAGAATGTAAAAACTGCCTGGGATGTCGTGCATGTATATAATTCTCTGAATACAGACCTTAGAAGTACGCTGTATAAAATTAATAAACGCTGTATAAAAAATCTCACCTGTACATCAAAGGAAGGTGGAAGCACATTAGGAGATTCCATGGGCTGCTGGCTGGCCTGGTGATATGGGGCTGCTCCTCCTTCAAATACTCCTCCACCATCTAGCATCACTGGTGCCTCAAAGTGTGACTCAAGAAGAGGATGTCCTTGAGGAAAATGTCCCATAAGATGGCTTCCCTCCAGAACAACCACTGAGTTGTTCTTATTTAAATCTTCATCGGAGGGAGATGGTTGTCGACTCCCTGGTGTCCGACTGAAATCAAAAGATTTAAAATTGAATAATAAAAAATTATAGGTTACATTCATGAAAAATTAATTTAAAACAACTCCTAGAGTCCTCACGTGGTCCCTGTTAGTTTTTGCTTAACTGTTATTAATATAGTGCTAGTATTAACTAATAAATAATTATTTAGGTTACTACATTAAAATTTAAAAATTAACAGAATTAAGTTGAATATATTAGTGTAATTTATATTTACTTATCGTAACAGTGAAATATGAAAAATAATGAGCCTCATTATTACTAAGACTGATAAAGGAAATTTGACAGTTATCAAGAACAGGAGCAAATACTCCGACAAAGTATAACTCAGACCAATCGACTTACGTACCCTCCCTTCGTGACCTAACCCTCTTACTAATGCTAAAATTTAAAAAACCTACTCTGACAAAACAAATTAGCCGTTCCACTTACTACAACCTTATATTCTTCTTAGCCCTTATAACTCTTTAGCGCCCAGCTTATATGGCCTCCCAAAAATTCACAATCCTCGATATCCCCATCAACCCTTTTATCTCTAATATAAACGTCCCTTCAGCTAAACTCAGCAAATTTTTTCTACCCCCTCTTTAACAGCTTAGCCACAATAATATATATGATGTTAATAATTCATTTAACCTAAAACAAGAGTTTTCTACTCTCCATATCCTTGATAATTTTATGCTTGTTTCCCTAGACGCTGAAAGCTTATTTACTAACATTCCAATATACAAAGCCCTCCACATTGCACGAAAAATTGGACAATCATTGAATTTCACACTACCCTCAACCTCACCTCATACCCTAAAAGCTTTGTTGCAAATCCAGATACCTCACTTTCCAAGGTAAATTCTTCAATCAGATGTCAGGTATAACCATGGGAAGTTCTTTAGCACCTGATATTTGCAACATAGTTCTTAATGACCTCTTGGATTCCGTTATCTCTTCTTTCCATCAAGATAACATTTTCATTAAAAATTTCGATGATCTCATCCTTGATCTTAAACCTGACAGAATCCCCCAAATCCTTTCCTTATTTAACTCCTACTATCCCTGCCTTCGCTTCACTATTGACAAAGAAGTTAACGATTCACTCCCCTTTCTAGACCTCCTAATAATCAGAAACATTGACAGTTCAATTTCTACTGAATGGTATACTAAGCCCACATACTCAGACAGACTACTTAACTTTTACTCTTAACACCCATACCACCAAAAATCTAATTCACTGATCTCTCTCTTTATCTGATCCACAATACCACCAAACCAACATTCTGCGTGTGAAGAATATATTACTTTCCAATAATTGTCCGCTCAACACTATACTAAAACTGTTCAACATCTATACAACCAAACACAGTATTTTATCAGATAATATACAAAAATAATTAAAATCGACTATTATCAACTTACGTCTTAGCCTTAAGTCTCATACAAATTCTCATTCCTTTTCACCAACTTGAAAGATCCTATACTTTTACAACATCGATCTAATGCAGTTTACGGGATACCTTGCTCTACTGTTAATTGTAATAGTTCCTATATTGGTGAAACTAAAAACCATCTTAAAACCCATATTTCCTAACATAAAACATCCATAGTTTCCCGGAACCCTTCCGCCTCTAAAATATCAGAACATGCTGTGAACCTCAACCATTTATTTGTTGATTTTGAAAAAACCTCTGTTCTTACCACAGGTCCTAACCATGAAAAAAAGACTCATTTCCAAATCTATCCTCATCCATACAGAACAGAATCCAGTTAATCATAAAGTGGATAAAAATTTATTTTTTGAACATATAGGTACATTTTAAATCTTATTAGTCAAAAATAGCTTTTTTATTATATCTTATATTATTGTGGTTTATTTATTTATCTATTTTTTTTTTTATCGTTCTTTAAATTTTTTCAATTATTGTATGATCCCTCACACTATTTTATATTTGGATTCTTTATTTATATACGACCATCTACTTTTATTTTGTACTTATTGTACTGTTCCTTTATCTATAATTTCTCAATCAGTTCTGCAGGCCTTTCATTTTTATTTAGTATTCAAGTTGTATTTTTATTTATAATTTCTTAATTCTATCTTGTATGTATATGTACATATTTATAACTAACTAGTTCATAGATATTTTATTTTTTCTTGGGTCCATCAATATCATCAAATTTTAGATACTGTAATATTCCTGGTTTTTATTCTGTTTTTCTACTTATCCCCACCATCCACCAACCTGGTCAGCTGTTTTTCCTATGTGTTTCCCTATGTTTCCCCAGTTTCAACCGAAACTTCATGCTGCATATATACATAAGTCTCTATTTGATTCCCCCCTCCCCTGCTTTCTTCAAGCTCCCATTATGTCCACTATTTCTTTTTCTTTTTTATTATTGTTTTTCCTTATTCTTTCTATCTTTTCTTGTGATCTGAAGGATTATATTCATAATTATGTGTATTATCCATCCTC
Source organism: Nezara viridula (assembly GCA_928085145.1). Taxonomy (NCBI): domain Eukaryota; kingdom Metazoa; phylum Arthropoda; class Insecta; order Hemiptera; family Pentatomidae; genus Nezara; species Nezara viridula. The sequence continues at coordinate 99,259,789 of OV725081.1, read as the reverse complement.
CTTATTGCATTCAATATTTTACTATCTACAATAATATACAATCATTTTTACCATTTATTTACTCCAGTTTAGGGTCTTGTTATCTTTGTTGTTAAGTTATACTTTGCTTACTCTGTTTATATAGTTTCTAAGTACCTTCCATTCACAGCGTTTATAATTTTAATAAGTTTATTCACATTGTTCATAATTTTTATCTCAATATTACGTGACCTCCACATTTTTCTATATCCTTTTGTATGTTGTTCGTTTTAGTCCTGAAGAACACCTGCGAATTCGGAACGAAATGTTGGCCTTAAGTAAAATAAGTAGTAAACTATATTAATCTTTTTATGACAGCAACCCCAGACCATCTCCTTACTCAAAACAATTTGTCTTTGATATGAAAGCAATCCTTGTAAAATTATTGTAATAATAAATAAAGTAAACGAATTATGCAAGTGATAAAAACAAACTATACTACATTAGAACAGTAAAACTATCAAAACATCCAGAGATCCATCAAAATACAAATGGTCAATTATTAAGAGAAACACATTGAATTTTAAGAGAGATAATAAGAAAAAGCACTAACATTATCTTTCTGTATTCACTTATAAAAAGTTGCATCAGTAATAAGTCATTTGAAAGGATAATCATCTTAAATGGATGGATCTATATCTACAAACAAGAAGGAAAAATACTTCAATGGAAATGATGTATTTCAGAAAAACAGATGAGCAGGATAAAGGTGATTATAAATGCAACTAAAGGTGATAACAATTTAAAACCAGAGATAGCATATTTAGCAAACAGAAACACAGAACTAACTTCAAGCAGTTAAAGAATGAACTCACCAAAGAAGAGAAAAAAGAAAAGTTGGGAGAATAGAACTAGTACTTCATCAACAGTGAGTTATTAAAGGATAAAAAATAAAGTTAACAGAGGTCAAAAATCTCAAGAGAGTGTTTCTGCAACTCTATAAAAGGACAACCAAACTCAAGAGCAACTTGTTCTAAGAATATTTATTCCTGTCTAGTGGCATAGACTAGATAATGATGCCCTTTCCAAACAATCCCATACTAAAAAAGGATCATTGCTTTGCTTTATATTTGAAGAAATTCATAAATCATTTTTGTTGCACATAAGATTTGCTAAAAAAAAAAAGAGAACCCTAATTTATAATGCATAGACAATAGTTGATAGTATTTTTTTTCCAAATCGTAATATCTTCGTCAAGGGCAATTAGGACTAATAACTACTCAGTCCATTAAGTTTTATAATTGATTTTTTTTTTATTATAGGTGGTCAAAGCTATGATAAAGGTAAGTTGACAAAAAGTATGTAATATAACCAGCCATGACAAGTGATAAATACAAAAAACATATCATCAGACAGAAACTGTATGGGTATAAAATTCTTAGCCAAATGAACATTACAAAACTTTAAGCAAATCAAAACATCATAATTAAACTAAACTTAACTGAGAATATGAATAAACCAAATATTATAAAGAGAACAAGAAAACAATTCCTACCTGAATGAAATACTGATTAATATGAACATTAGCATCATATGGTGGAGTTGGAAATAAAACAAACACAAAGCTCTCCTGCATTAATTTGAATTCATTATTTAAATTGAATGCAGGAAACTAAACACATTAATTTAAGGTAATTGATAAATTGATTCCAGGCCCATGGAAAATTATCAAGAGGAATGCAAACAATTAAGTTGATTATTTATGCAGTACTCACTTAAATCCTTTATCATCATCAAGTCCATTTTGTACGCCATTCTGTGTTACACCATTCTCCATTTCTTTTTTATTAGTTGTGTCATATGGGGAAGCTGGAGCTTTATCCTTGTCTTTCTTTTCACCTGTTTCGTTTGACTAAAACATAAAAATAAATAGTTACTAAATAAATTAATATAACTTAATAATAATGCACTGATTAAAATAGAAATGTAGTACAACCCTAGTTATCTCGAATAAAGTGATTAGGGCAGTTTTGCTTACTGTGAAATGATAAAAAATACATGGTAGAAATTTCTGAACTTATTATTTATTAATAGCTTTTGCTACAAACTTCCTTTAATCAAAATATTGTGATCTGTTGTTCTAGGTATCAATGAAAACTAGCACAAAATAATTTATAGAATTGTAACAAAATAAAACTAAAACTTAGGAGTTTAAATATACAAGAAACAATAATGAACAGTACTGAATTATTAATTTAAATATGTATGAACATTTAATATAATAGAAAAAAAAATTAATGCCTAGAAAATTTAGGCATTTTTTGCTAAAAATAAAATTGGATTAATATAAAATCCAATCATGTAGATAACATTTACAATTAAAAGAACAATATATTAAAATTTTTGATGAATTCATATTAAATTAAAACTTCTGTCAAAATTATTTAATGTAACTCAGTATAAGTTTATTTTTACAAAAAAGCTACAGGAACTTGAACAAAAGGAAGAGAGAACTACAATAATAATATTGCACGGCTGCTTAACTATGTTGAGTTGCTAAACCTCACAGCATATTCATGAATCTATCGATAATATTGTAAGAGATTAAAAGTGATAGGTCGACCATTGGAATTCATATCAAATATACCAAGAACGGTTCACAGAATCAAATGTAGGCCAAGATCAATATATGTGGTGATGGAGGATAAAGAGTCCAACATAATAGTTTCTGTCATGGTTTCCATCTGCTCCTTTCCCAACACCGAGCCTCTGCAAAAACCTACTTGTAATGAAAGGGATACTTCCCTTGCTTCCGAACCATAGCCCTTTGACTGAGAATTATCTTTCGCCAAATTCATCTCAATACTTTTCCTTCAGTTCAGGTATGCATTTTGTATAAATTTCCTCTTTCTCGGCCTGTACATTTATGTCCTTATTCTGATCATTGGTCTCAAATGTGATCGTGGGATCCACTATGAGTGCCTAGTTTTCCTTAGCATTGAACACCAAAATGTCAATAAACCTTGTCGAGCCTTCTGTGTCCAGACAATGAACTTCACGGAAACATTTACAGTTCTTCATTTGAAGGAACTCGGCTAAACGATGCTTTATATTATTGTGCCAACAGATGACGAGGAGCATGTTATGCTGACAATTTACAACACATGAGCTGGGGTTTCTGACTCTAGGCCACATTTGCAGCAGTGAGGTCTAACTTCTCCGTTTAACTGGCTTCTGGCCCCTGGTGCTCAGCGGAGAGAAGCGCAAATTAATATTTAAATCCATGGTGTTCGTCCATTCTGAGCCAATAAGAACTTCTCTATCATAAATGAATTTCAGGAAAAAAAAAAAAAGAAGTTCAGGATAATCTGAATTTTATACATAAAGTATCTGAGCAGAGTTCTCCTGCACTAAGATATCTTACACTACTGAAAAGGTCTATTAATCTTAATCTTAAACGAATCAAAACCTACTCCTTAATATTAACAATGGGTTTTGTGCAGCAATTAGGACCTTAGACAAATTCTTGCTGTTTCTTAACGAATGGCAGCACCTATACTATTTGGGTTTTCATTTTAGTGGTACTCATTTTTTAAGAACTAAGGTCAGTACCCTTGGACTTCAGGGTATGTTGGCTCACCACTTTCAAACATTTTTTTTCCATAGTTCTAAAAATGTTGAGTTTAGTGTCAAGTAAAAAAGAGTATTTGCGATGATTTTATTTCACTGTATTATTCCAATGAAATCTGCAGCTGAAGCACACAGAATTCTTGTTGAGAATTATGGTGAGCGAGCTCTTTCGGCGCTTCAAAATAATGACTTTAATCGTGGAAATGAAGAATAGCACAGCAAAAAGGTTACAAGAAGAAGAATTGCAGAAATTTCTTAATATACTTTATGAAGACCTAAGCCAGACACTAGCTACTTGGAAAATCATTACCAGTAGATGCTACAATGGTTTCGAAACATTTGAAAGCATTAGAAATGATTCAGAACCAAGAACAATGGGTGCCGTATGAGTTAAAAATATTTCGCATCGAATTGAGACTTGCGATTAAAATTGTATACAGTATGATAATCCTAAGCTTAAAATTTTTTGGGGTAAGCCACAGCGATGTGTGAATATAGTCTATAAGACCAAATATCCGCTGAGTCAAGCTACTCTGCATTTGATGGTATCAGCACGATGTAATTTATTATGAGATACTCAGACCAAAAGAAACTATCACAGAAGATTGTAGTAAATTACAATTGATCCATTCAAGCCAAAAATGGCACTATACAAATAGCCATGATAAGGTGGGTTTGATTACATGACAACATTCTGCACTACGTTGTCATAAAACTGCTAAAAAAGAAATGGAAACGCTTAAATGGTAAGTCTTGTTTCCCCAGCTGTACTTAGATACAGTCTCTTCAAATTATCATTTATTTCGATCAATGGCAATCACCTGGTCGAGCAGCACTTCCATTCTTATGAAGATACCAGTAAATGAGTAGATTCTTGGACAGCCTTAAAAACGGACCTTTTTTTTTTTTTTATGTGGAATTCATAGGCAGCAAGAAAGATGGGAGAAAGTAGTAGGCTAGTGGTGGGAAATTCTTTTTATAACATATTTTTTACAACTTACTTAAAATGAAGCATTAATTTTAGGGAGGGGGGAGGGAAAATAGCAGAACCTTATCTAATGTCCTTATAATATATGAATGTCTTATGAGACAATTTTATGTTAATTATCTATAATAACGACTTATTTTGCACTGTCGTATAATAACAACAGTCATGAACACCACTTTCACTGACAAGGACATTTTTAGTTTGTTTATTTGTTGGGCACACGAAACCCTACAACTTCGATTAGCCTGAAGCCATAACACTAAAAACTTGTAGTATGCCAGAAATACAATTGAATTGAATTTTAGCTAAACATGAATCAGTGCTCAAAATGCTCAAAAGAGATAAACTAATCTCTAAGACGGGGAGGATAAATTCCTCTTCTTGCAATCATATCTGGAGATTTATGAGAAAATAACAATGCAGTAAATATTTTGTAAACAATTATTTTTAATGATGATGTATCTATATATAACATTAAAACTATTTTAATAAATTAATTAGAAACACATCACTTGGAAGTTATAAACTCTGTAAATATAAACTGTATCACATCTATGATAAAAAAAAAAAATATAATAATAAGGCTTAGCGAACCTGAAGGTTCAATGCCGATACCACTAATCTATCACTATGTTCTTCCATCCACCAGGCACCATCTAAACCTAACCCCTTTGGCATCATCTAAATCCACCTTCCCTTTGGTATACCTCCAAAAAAATACACCAATTACATAAATCTACTTAAACCCACATTGGCATACACCTCAAAAATTTACAGTTCAGAAAAAAAGACTCACTTACAAAAACTACAATCTGTCCATCTAAAATTTTAAGATTAATAACAGCAACTCCCTGGTATGTAAACAACAAAACTTAAAATACCTAAGACCATCAACTATCGACCAACAACATACATACACTTTAATCCCAGTTTCATATTAAACTAAACGGACACAGACTTATAAATTACAGCTGACATCATCAACAAATCTGCTAATTGTCACCATCATAACAGGTGCAGTTACAAATATGAAAAGGAAAAATTATATAAATCTAGTTTTTAATTTTAATTTTAAAAAATCACATTATATTACAACTGAACCGGATATTGCAGAAAATACACTTATTTACTGGGTAAGATTTGAGAATTGTTCTGAGAATATTTCTCATAGATGAATCTATTAATGTAAAAAAAAAAAGTATGGTTGTTAACGCCATATATTTTTTGTGGTTCGAATCTTTTAAAAATTTAGATATAAAATCGTGAAAATGATCTATCATTTCTGAAATAACCGATTCAATTCACTGTCATTCAACTCACCAAGACCAATGCTCTCATCCTTGGTTCAAGATCTTTACTCGTTGGAGAAGTTCCAAGAACATATTCTACCATTTTGACTCCTAGCCCCCCAGTTTCTGATGACCTCGGCGATAAAATATTTCCTGCTTCACTTCCAGGGAAGCTACCTGATCTCCTTGCCACCATTGTTATTGGCTGTGAAACTGCATGATCTGAAAAATAAAGTTCCTTTAGTTAATTAAATAAAACAAATTACTAGTAATACATATTCTATAGGTTAATACTAGTTATCCTGTTCAAAATAATAAAATATATTTCTAACAGCTTAGTGTATGATTGAAGGGTTGATAAATAAAACAAGAAATATCAAAAATAGTCATAGTGGAGGAGGGAAAACTATTGTAAAACTTTTTTTTGTACTATAATGATATATTACTTCATTCGCAAACATGTTAAATAACCTTATTAGATAGACACCATTATTTTGGATCAAAGCACAATGAACCATTCATTACACTAAAGCAGATTTTAACAAATGGCATTACTAACTTAAAGAAATGACAATTTATGACTCATTTGATTTCTTAAAATTAATCGATGTCACCAAGAAAAAAATGATTTTGTCGAAAAAAAAAAATTAATTGTTAGTAGTAAGAAATCTTGTTATTTATAAAAGAATGTATCGTAACTATACACCAAAAGAGAAGCACATATTTTTTAATAAAATATTTTTAAAATTCAATATTGCAGAAGAGAATGATCATATTCTATCCTCAGCCTTCCCATACAATTAAAAGTCTGACAAAAAATAAATATAATAACCCATAACTATAGTGCAACAATAAATTAGAGAAAGCGTAGGGAGAACAGGAAGAATGGGTATAGTCTTCAATTTTTGGCCAAATTATTAAAAATTCTTTAATAGTGGATTGATATTTGACTGTAGCAGATATATTGAAGAGACATAGGTAGATGATATTGGTGTGAAGTCAGTGAAATAGATATGTGTGTGTATATATATATAATTAATACAGAATAAGATATCAGATACCATTTACTCATTTTATCTTCTAATTAACAAAACTTAATTTTTCAATTCTTTTCTATGTGTACAATAGTTTACTATTTAGTTTCATTTCATTTTATTTTTTAAACAACTTAATAATCCTTTTCTAGATTTTTCATTTGTATTCTATATTTATCTCACTTCCTCTTAAGATATTAAGACATTAACTTACAGCAACTTCGTCACCCTTTTTATTTCATATTTATCACTTAAGACTTATATCTCTTAATATCCCATTTCATTTTTAATTTCTTTGTTAATTTTATCAAGTTGTTACCATGGTTTTGGTATTGTATACTTCATCATTTTACTATCTTTATTTTATAACTACTTGAGTTTGTTCTGTAAATTCATAAGTTATTAACTCGGTTACTATTATTATATAAATCAACTGTTGATCAAATTTAAATTTATAAACCAAACCATTATTTTATATATCACTGCTTTGTTATTTTATTATTGGTTACTTCATCACCTCTATTTAGTGACTTCTTAAGTTCACTCTTATTTCATAAGTCTCTAACATCGTTACCATTATCTTATACAACCTAACTATGCTACTACTATTTTATAATTCGCAGCTTTGTTACCTATTATTTATATAAATGTATAATATATTTGACATTCCGCAGATTTATTAAAGTTAAGTTTAACAACCTACATTTTATTAGACTAAATCTCTTAAATACTAGTTTTTCAATATTTTCATGTTATCTTGTGTTTTCTTAGGCCTGAAACTTACCCTGGTAAAGAGAAAATAAAAATTATTTATTTATTTTTACTTTTTAATTTCACTGACTGAAGCCCCAACCAACTTCTCTCCGAAATTTCTTTAAATTTTAAAAAACATTCAGAATATGAAATGAACAGTAAGCGATTTCTAAAAAATAGGATGAATAAAATACTTTTTTTTAAACGTATAAACACTAATAAAAATAGTGCACATACAGGATGATTATTGTTAAAAATGCAATTACTTCCTTTTTAAAAAGGTAGATAGAGCCACAGGCATATCTATGGAGAATGGGAGGAGGGAGAAGAGGGGAGATTTGGGCTGAAGCCCCTCTCCACCCCTCCCCCCAAAAAAGGAAAAATATAACTATGTTTTATGGGAAAAAATATTAAAAAATAGGTATTATTGTTTCTTAATTGTTTTTAATATGACTGCAAGAATCACTTAAACACCATTTCACATAAGTAGTTAGTATCTTTCCCTTTTTTTAGAAGTAATTATTGTTATGTATTTGAAAAAAAGTCTTTTGGGCTGAAGGCCCCCGAAAAAAATTAAATCCTGGATTCGGTAGAGGATAGATTTAACATATTCAGTAATAATGGAAAGAAGAAAACTTGAGCAACACAAATCTTTATATTTAAATAAGAGAAAAAAAAAAACTCTACCTCCTTCATACTTCAAACGTGTAAAATTTCAAGAATAATAAAACAAATATAATTGAACTTTGAAAAATTGATAAAGGTTGATTGTTAGTCCTTCAGGGCACTATTAATTCTTTATTATCAAATGGTAATTTATCTAAACTTTAATCAATTGCTTCCCTTGTAGAGAAGGATATATATTTAAGGTTCAATTTTGTAAAATTGTAAGAATAAAAGTATCATAATGCTTTGGTAACTTTTTATCACATGTTACAGTTAGAAAAAAAAAATAAATTAAATAATTTTTAAATTAAAATTAAGGTTTTGCAGATTTGTTCTATTTATCAACTTAATAGAAGAATATAACTATTTTATTATAATATAGTGCATTGCTTGGTAACAAGTGATTAAAAAATTAAACAAAAAGAAATATTATTATACCTGTTTATTATCATGTACAGGTATATGAGTAGTCAGTTAATAAATTATGGACTATAAAATGGATACCATTAAGGCAATTTTACAAACAGTTAAGTACTTATAAACATAGGACCAACAGTTCATTTTTACTCAGTAGAAATACATCAGCATTGGGAATTACATAATTTGAAGACAGAACTTTAATTCGTACATATTTAATCAATTAATTAATTAGTATTAGTTTAATGAAAATAAAAAATACCGAGAGAGAGAGAGAGAGAATATTCAGCAAACAAAAAGACATGACAATCAGCAAGTACAGACTAGTTGAGTTGAGAGGGTTACCGGCGCCGCCATTGGGCACAATACTACCAACAAAACAATTCTTTGACTAGAGCCGTAACGAATAGAAATTAATTCGTTATGATATAGCATGTTTCTAATATCAATAAAAAAAATTATAAAATTCAAATAACTTGCTATTTAACGAAAAGAGAAATATTTCGCATTATTACTATTGTACAATACATATTAAATTGATTTAACACGAATTCATAGTATTTATGTTCCAACAGAAATTAAGAATAGAAATTTAGGATAAATAATTTATAAAATGTTAAGCTCTGTTTTAAAATTGCCAATGTAAAGAAGAGATAAACAAAAGATCTTATATACATAAATCTCATTTACACAAAAAAATTCAATTGTGCCTGAAATTTTGTAGTTGGTCATTATGCAGGTCACCATACACTAAGCACATATTTACGACATTTTCTTTAAAAATAGGTAATATAGTTTAATAAAACACTAACGATAACGGTTTGTCGTCTATATAATAGTCGGCAATAGACAACAAGCCGTTATCGTTAGTGTTTTATTAAACTATATTACCAATTTTTAAAGAAAATGTCGTAAATATGTGCGTAGTGTATGGTGACCTTCATAATGACCAACTACAAAATTTCAGGCACAGTTGAATTTTTTTGTCTAAATAAGGTTTATATATATAAGATCTTTTGTTTATCTCTTATAAATAAATAATATATATATATATATATATATATATATATATATATATATATATATATCTTTAGTAAAAAATAAAATATATAAAAAATGGGAGGGGCTGCTGGAAGTTAAATTGAGCCGCCGTACTACACCGATAAAAAAGGCACACCTACACGAAGGGGTTGGGGGATGTTATCACAGATCTCAGTTCTATTATCAACTCCTTTTCGAACCGAATACCCTATTCATTCTCTTTTCGCTGTCCATATCGTCAAACCAAGTCACTATGACAAAGACTAAAAATATTGAGAATTTCGGGGACAAAAAAAAAAAAAATATATGCCGAAAAATAATTAGCACGACTGAAATATTCATAAAAAAAAAACAATTTAGCGTTAAAAAAAGTTTTAATCTTAACGTAATTATAGAAAAGAAATAATGAAAGGATTTAAAAACAAAAGAAATCTGACATTTTTTTTAACACTCATTCTGTACTACAATATACAACATGCACACACACACACATATATATATATATACACTTTTTTTTCCAAGGCATGTAAATTATAGATTTAATTTGTCCTGATTGATCTACTTGTACAATCAGAATATTCAATACGTCAGCATATTCTCTTTCATAAACATTGAGTGTTTTAAGAAGATGTACTGATAAATTACGTAAATTTAGTTCCTTTTATTTAGTTTTTCTTTCTTTTCTACACGTTTCAGATGTACATATGATACGAAAGCTTCTTCAGAACAACATAAATCTCTCGAAACCGTTAACACAGTTATTATGATTTTATCTTCATCAATAACGAAAGAATACTTAATTTATAGTAAAATTTATTTTTTAAAACGATTTTTTAACAATGATTTCATAATATATTAGACTTAATTTAGAGATGGGTATACACAGTTGTACTGAGTTGACCATCGTTACGTGGCTCTGTCATCAGATCCAATGGTTTGACTGGGCAATAACTCCTTAGATAATGTAATTTCAGTACCCTTCAGTTCTTGTCCGGGTTTCAAACCGTTGCCCTGATGATGATCCACATTTTTACGTCGAAACGTTGGCTAACTCAATAAAGATATTTTTAACAGCACATCATCCTGACAATTTTTCATACTTAAAATTAATTTGTAGTTTTATCATTGAATATTATATTAAACAATGTTTAATAATATTAAACAATATTATTGTAAATTCAATTCCTAAATAATAGAAAGTCGTTTGATTTAGATATAAAAGGAATAAACCATTTTTTTTTTTAAATCTTAATAATCTTACAGAGAAAGCATTAAAAATAAATAAAATAAACCTATAAATATTTGTGAAAAATGAAATAAGAGAACAGTTATAAAACCAAATGATTGGGGACTGGAGTTATTATACGAAAATAAATAACCGATTACTCAATAGATCATTTTAGTTCGATTAAACGATTCATTTTTTTTATTTATTGGTATTTCGATTATTTTGTTCATGGTAG